>JAYESA010000014.1:9000875-9010875 GCA_036927795.1 Iris macrosiphon
TTGTAACTATTTAGTATCATGCTTGTAGCTATAATGTGGAACTGGTATGTAGGCAACTGGTATGCAGGCAGGCTTCTTTATATATTGTATTGATAGTTGAGACTTTAAGAGGGACTCAGAGAGTCAGAGATTACTTGCTGACTTGTTGTTTCATGTCTATATTAGTCTTTTTGACTCTTGTGTCTCTGTGAGGCTGCCTATTCAATTTGTCTCTGTGAGGCTGTGTATTTTGTCTCTGTGAGGTTGTGACTCTGTCTCTGGGAGGCTTTGTATTCAACTTTGAGAGGGACTCAAAGTTCTATTCTTGACTTGATGTTTCTTTACATATTGTATTCAACTATTCAAGTATAATACTTCTTAGTGACCGTCTCTGTGAGGTTGCAAGTTCATGAGTTTGCAGTGTTCCTCTCTCTCTCTCTCTCTCTCTCTCTCTCTCTCTCTCTCTCTCTGTGTGTGTGTGTGTGTGTGTGTGTGTGAGAGGCTGTGTATTTTCTCTGTGAGGTTGTGACTTGTGACTGTCTCTGTGAGGCTATGTATTCAACTTTGAGAGGGACTCAAACTTCTACTCTTGACTTGATGTTTCTTTATATATTGTATTTAACTATTCAAGTATAATACAGCAACTTTTTAGTGACTGTGTCTTTGTGAGGCTGCAAGTTCATGAGTTTGTCTTATGTCATACTTATAGTTGAATGTTTAATTAATTGAAAGCATTCTTTGTTAGTTCAATGATTAATTATTACTTTTATTATGATAAACTAGTATACGGGCACGTGTTTTGCACGTATCTTGGAGTGGATGATTTTGATTAGTTGGTTTAACTCTGTTGTTTTTAATTATATAGGTTAAGGGTTCAACCCTTCGAATTTCTTACTAATAGCTTAGAAGAGTTAGCAAGTAGAATGAACTTTTCGACTTTTGTAATTTATTAATACATTTCTTAAATGGTTGACAGTGGAATTTATTGTAGGTATTATTTTTAATTAGCAAATATATTGAAGGGTATTCTTGGAAAGAAAACTTTCACGGTGAAGCCTACTTTCCTTATTATATAGTAGAATAGTTCAATTAATTTATTGTTATGAAATCACTAATGTTTATACAATCACTATATTGTTTACTTAAACTTGGTATAATCCTATTGTGCATTAGTATTATCATCCTTGATACATTGTATATTACTTTGTTCGCCTAACATTTAACTTGCAGAAAAGCAATAAGCAAGATAAAAGATGAACTTATGCAAATTAAAAAGTGTTAGTCCAAATATTTCTCTAAACCCCCCATGATATCTTCGGGTCAAGTAACGAACAAGGTGTCGGAGGGTTCCGATACTCGGTCAGCAGATGGGGGTCGATGGTGCAGTGCCCCCCGTGATGGTTCGGAGGCAAAGTCCCTGAAAGCTAACTAGATTTTCAGATCTGGTTTGCTTCAGAGGATTACCATCAGGATGGATAAAGATAAAGAAAGCCAAGCTATCAAGATATCATGTTCAATGTAATATTTTTTTTTGTGTCTAGAGAAATGATTCTAACTCAATAGATAATGGCAAAAGAAAGCTAAACCAAACCCTAAACCAAATTTCCAATATCCCAAAATTTTGTACCATGATGGTATACCGACTATATATCATTGGTACAATGTAGGAACACAATTTGTATCCAGCAGTAGCACAAAAATATGATACAACGGTATGCCGATGGTATATCGTATGAGTGTTTTTTTGTTCAATAATTAATACTACAACGGCTATAAAACTAGTTGTTTTATAGTTGTTACTATGTAGAGCAGTATACCGGTTGTATATTGTCTACATAGTAACAACTCTATTTCTAGAGGCTATTTTTTTGTGCTATAAATGAACCTATTTTTCCTCATTTTCTTTCCACTTTTATAGGCCTCAAATTTTCTACAATATACAAATCTCTCCACATATGTAAGAATTTTCATTTGTCAAATCTATTTTAGATAAATTTTAATTAAGTTATAAAGTATGATCTTCAAATTGTTGTGAAAAGATAACCATCATTCTTATAAGAGGTTGAAGTATATAAACATTCGTATCAAAACTTGTATAGAAGTCGGTGAACCATTTGAATCAAAACTCATGTATAAGAAGTCAGTGAGACTTTCAGATCAAAGCTCACAAGTGTAACTATTTTTCATAATAATGGATTAAAGTTGGAAAGAGTTTCAGAACTAGAGTGTCTTACGAAAGATACCATAATACATCGGATGTCAGTATTTCTGACTCATTTATATTACTTGTTTTAAATTATCTATAAGCATTCTTAATTGTGCTAACCCCCTCCCTCTTTTACTTTCATTAATAATATTTTTCAATATGAAAGTTGGCAATGATAATTTGTCTTGAGATATGAGAACATATATATACTACACTTTATATTTACTAAGTAAATTCACGTGCGTTGTACGTAAAATAAAAATTTTCTCTGATATTAATATAAAATTATTTAAATATATTTAAATTAAGATTTATTATATATATTTTTATATCTTAATTAGAATTTGTTATGTTTTTTATTATATTTTAATTATATAGTCATGGATATATTTCTATTTTTCATAAGAGTCTTGAAAACGGTTAGCTACATAATATTATCTAATTATAAATAAATATTTCTTCTAACTCATGTTGTTAAGATGGGAGGTATTCTACCTGGTTGCTAGAGTTCAGATCCTTATATTGTTATTTATAACAAATTTAAAAAAAAATTAATAATTTTTTGTACGTAATATATTTTTTAAAAATAATTAATTGATGATATACATACGACTTAGACGGCTCACTTTTGAACCATTTTTAAGTCTCATTATATTATAGAAGATTGATGCATAAAAAGTCATCATGAGCCATATATATTCTTTATACCTCTTTTCTTCAGTGAGTTTGTATATTGTAGGTTGCAATAAATGTTGAGTGGAATACTCAATATTGTGGATTTTGGTTAAGTGTGAACTTTGAGTCCCTCTCAAGCTCTCATTGTAAATCTGTAAGAATTCTGAATCTGTGATCTCTTTTATAGCATTTTGGATCTATGATCTCTTTGATAGTTTGAATCTGTAATCTCTTTGTAAGTCTGCAGTTTGTAGTTGTAGGAGCAAGAGTGAACATCAACAACATGGGAAAGGATTTGAAGGTGATCATAGTAGTGTTGATGAGAAAGAATGTTTTGGACTTTTTGAGTCCCTCTGAAGCTCTTTCTCACTGCCAGTGCTTGTGCTGCTGTGCAGCAGTTAGGATAATTTGTAATTAATTCTGGTGAAAGTAATTTGTGGCTTGTAATTTTCTATTAAATTGTCGCATGTAAATTGTTATAATTTTAAATTTTCATAATTTATACTACTTTATAATAAGAAAAGTTCAGCTTTACCGTGAACTTTTCTTTCCAAATATGTCCTGCATATGTTTACTAATTAAAATTATTCATTAAAGTTAATAGGAACATTTAGATATTTACAAAAATTGTCCTTTGTCTTCCTAAACAGTATTGCATACATATATTAAAATAATATATATAATAATACTAATATAATAATAAATTTAGAATAATTAAGGCAAGTATTTTTTAGTCTTCCTAAGTAGTTTTAATAAAGATTAAGATAATAACAACTGTCTTTTTAGTCTTCATAATAATAATTTATGAAATATTTATAACACACGTGCATATATATTATATATATAATTTGTAATTCATTATTTATTTATTTTTGAAATGTCCGACGATACGTACGGGACTTTGTGCACGCTGTGTTTGATCTCGAGACCTCTTTCGTGGTTTGATCCCGAGACCGTCCGCCTAGCCAAAGAGGTTATACCTTTTGTCACTGACCACAAGAGCCAGTTGAGTTCGGTGTAATTCATTATAAGTTAGTGTAAATGATTGGATTGTAATTTTTTTTATATGTCATTTACATCTAGTTAGGAACTAAGTTTTCAAGGGAAAAATCGAACTGTGCCTATCTCAACGGAAACCCCTATCGTAATCAACATGCCATGACCCTACGGACGGATTGTAATTTTTCATACCGTGTATAATTGTAAGAAATCTTATATGTATCGATGAATAATAAAATGTTTAAAGAGTTGTTATTTGAGTATTTGTTAAAGAGTGATGCTATTCATCCCGCCGATCCATACCGTCGCCATGTGACATTTTTTTATTGGACGGTAGTTTTGGAGGTGGGTCCCGCACGTATACCCAGACGAATAGGGGGGTGTCACCACCCCATTTCCAGAGCCGGATATTTTTTTTATTTTAATTTGGTTAATTGTGTATTATTTATAATTAATTGTATTTATATTTTATTTGTGGTTGTATTATTTTTCTATTGATTGTTTTAGGGTTTTGACTAGCCTGGATCCATGTCAGACCCTAGTGGACCCATGTCCGGCCCAACCCACACCCTTGTGAGACCTATTTTTGGGTTTAGAATATTTATTATATTTTATTTTAGTTAGTTGGAGAGATTGGGAGTTAGTTTGAGTGCTTTTGGAACCCCAAACCCAAAACCCAATTGGAACGACTTGAGGAGAGGACTTTTTAGTCATTTGTCCTATTGTAAACCCTTCTTTATGGTGTGGCCGGCCCCTCCTTTCCCAAACCAGCAGCATACATAGCAGCCCCCCTCCCCACTTCTTCTTCTTCTTCTTCTTCTTCTTCTTCTTCTTCTCCACTCTTTCTTCTTCCTTTCTTTTTCCCACATCCAAGTAAGTGCCCCATTTCTTCTCTTTCTTCTTCTATTCTTCATGGATGTGAACCCTAACCCTACATTTTTCCCTAACCTAGGTGGGTAGAGCTTAGATTTGGTGTTGGAGCTTGGATTGGAAGCTTGGAAGCTTGGTGTGGTGGATTTGGGGCTTTTTGGAGACTTTGGCTTGGGATTCCAACTCCCAAGAGGTAAACCCTGAATTTCTCCCTTGTAATTACTCTTATATAGTGTAATTAGTGGTTTAGAACCTTCCTAGACCCTAAGGCTACCCGTGGGAGGAAGTTGGAACTAGTTTGGCTGTGTTTGGAGACTTTGACACTAGGTTTTGTGTCAATTTCGGGTGAAATCCGATATTGGCCCAATTTTTGGTGTTGCCCTAGGTTAGACGGACCTAGGTAGACGTTGTCGGGTGTCTTGAGGGTTAGTGCGTGTCTCCGTTCGGACAAGTGAAGTCGTGTCGCGGAGAAATGGGCGTTTCGGGCGTTTTAGGGGTTTTCTTCGTCGTCGATTCTATGTGCGTGCGCATTTTTGCCACGGACCTAGAATCGACGAGTTAGTATTTTTTTCTAGGATTTAGACATCGTTTAGAACCCGTGGGTAAATTTTGGGCCGATTCCGAGTTGGTTTGGTGTGCGTTTCAGGAGGTTTTCCGAATCGCACACCACGTGTTCGTCGAAATGACCGAACGACCATTTCGACTTAGTTTCTTGGTTTCGGGCTTGTGCGCGCGTTGGATTAGCTTCGGGGAGTGTGTGCTAGAGTTCTCGGGTTATATTTTATATATATGTGTGTGTTTGTGTGCGTAGGGGAGGTTGTGCGCGTGTTGGTGGGTGTGTAAGTATATATGTTAGTGTGTGTGTGTATATATATATATAGTTGTATATATATATATATATATATATATATATATATATATATATATATATATATATATATATATATGTGTGTGTGTGTGTGTCTGTGTATATATAGATATTTGTGTGCGTGTTTGTGTGTGTGCGTGTGGCAGTGGGCAGTGCGCAGCGTGCACAGCAGCAGGAAGCAGCAGATGGGAGGCCAGCCCGCAGCAGAGCTGCAGATTGCACAGCAGCAGCAGCAAAATGCTGCAGCAGCAGGCCCTAGCATTCGCAGCAAGGCGCGTGGTGAGGCATGCAGTAGCAGCTAGTAGTAGCGAGGGAGAGTGAGGGAGTAGGATATATATATAAGATAGATATATAAATAAATAGTTAGATACATAAATAGATAGATAGATAGATAGATGGATAGATAGGTTGATAGATAGGTATATAAATAGATAGATAGATATTAGATTAGATAGATAGATAGATAGTTTGATAAATAGATAGATAGATAGATAGATGGATATATAGATATCTAAATAGATAGATAGATAGATAGGTATATAGATTGATAGATTGATAGATAGATAGATACATGGATAGATAGATAGGTAGATTGATATATATATATATATATATATATATATATATATATATATATATATAGCTAGATATATGTTATAGCTAGATATATATATGTATAGGTATAAGGTAAGGTATATGGGTATGTGTGTTTGTGGATATATATATACATATAGATATGTAGGTATGCATATATATGTTAGATATATATATATTCTAGCCTAGATAATTACCTAGGCATATGTCTATATGCTTAAATAGCTAACTAGAGGGGTAGTTAGAGGGGTATTAGAGAGGTATCTCAATACCTTGAGATATCAAGGTATCTCAATACCTTGAGATAGAGATATCCAAGGTATTGAGTTTCGAGCGGGATTTTTGAGCAATTGTCTAGGTTTGAGTTTAGAGATAGGTTTTTATGTATATGTGTATATATTTACGCGTGCTAGCATAGGTTTTAGCGGGTTTAGACGGGGCGTATAGCGTAGGGTGAGGTATCGGATACCGAGGGTATCCCGGTATCTCAATGAGGCGAGTTTGAGGGTTTATTAGCTTAATGACCTAGTTTTGACCTAGAATTTTAGGAGCACCCTAGTTTGACCTAGAGTTGACCGTAGTTGACTCGGTTGACCGCCAAAGTCAACTTTTGACCTAGTTTTGACCCAGAGTTGACTCTTTGGACCCAGAGTTGACTTTTTGACCCAGATTTCACCGGTTTGACCCGTTTGACCTAGAACGACCCTAGAAGCCTATTTTTAGTTATTTTATATCTGTTTAACTCATTAGAAACCTGTTTAACCTTGCTTTTCGTAATAGGTCCTTGCGATACCAGTTCGGATCGCTAGTTGCTCAGGACGTCAGGCGAGTACATTCTCTGATAGTTTTTATTATCTGATGATTATTATGATTCAGCTTCTAGTATAGTATCATCTGATTTTTCTGGCACAACACGGGACACGGACTGGTATTTCTGGATTCATTTACTTGCGACACGTATATTTCATGTTTCTGGCCTCTATTCTGGAATCACCTACTGGCATCACCTACAGGCATCACTCATGTTTCAGGCTGGACTCATACTTGATTTACATGTCGGGTCTTGGATTCACTTGTACTAGTCGGGGCGGGAAAATACTCGAGTAGACATGTAAACATTCCTATCTGAAATCATCAGGAATCACCCCCCCTCTGGTCTAATCTGGAATGATAGCAGCCGCGCACCCAGTGCGCGGTGAGCCGTACTTACCCATATCCGTTTACATGTCGAAACAGGTATTTCAAAGACACGAGTTCATTCTTTCTAGTCTGGACTCTCTTGCATTTCTTGCTGGTCTCACTTATAGTTTCTGGACTTGACTCATTACATGTATTTTATGCTGGACTCACTACACGTTCTTGTGCACAGACTTACTCTTAGTTTAGATTTCTTGTATCTTGCAGTCATTACTATCTTGCTTCTGATATTCATGCATCTTTACCTTTATGCACCAGTGATATGTTATTTCTTGTTTCATACTTTATTTCCTTTACCTTGCTACTTGCTATAACTGTTTTATAGTTTTTATCATTTAACTGGAACTTCTGTTAGAGGTGTACTTGCTCCAGTCCTGACTGGACATATTTTTTCCAGAGTATCCGGAGGATTGGTGTCCGACGTTTTATGGACCTCAGCCTGTCGATGGTGTAGACATGGACCCCCTAGTTTAGGAGTGATTTCCGGGTTGGTAGCCGGGATCACTAGGACCTTGTTATTGTTTATTAGCTTTTGGTACCGGATTTGTCTCTGGTTTTGGATTGAGACCTTGTATTGTATATGATTTTGGATGATGTATTATTATTATTGAGGTTGTGGTTGTTTTAGTAGCAGTTGTTAGACTTTGTAGTTGTTAGATTTTTGTGTTATCTTATCGTGCTTAGATTCGTGATTGAGTACATTATGATTATCATTATGATATTGCTCCTCCGTTTGGAGTTGAGATCTTGACAGGTTTATATATTGATTGCGTGAGATTGTTAGCTAGATAGTTGACCTAGACAGCGTTCTACCGTCGATGCTGCGGCGTAGGCTGGACGTACCCACGACTCATGCCCGATTTTTCGGGTGCGGGTTGTGACACATTTTTGGTGGTGGCCCATGCAGGTACAACAATTTAGTTGTACTGCTGCGAGCCTGCTATAACATCTAGGATCTAGGATGAGAGTGTACTCAATCACAACTAGGAACAATTCCAATCTAATTATTCTGAATTTGCTTATTTTGAAATATTATTGTCCTTCTTTGATGATATCGTATCTTGCGCAGTATTGACTTCTTTTGATCTGTGTTCAGGATGCCTCCGAAGACACGATCTCATCATACCGTTCCAGCAGTTGCTACTGAGAGGTCTGCTACCTCTCTTCCAGCTCGTATTCAGGCATCTGCTACCGCTCCACTCACCATTCCTGCGATTGAGGGAGCATCTGCTTCTCTCGGGGATCCTCCTCCACTTGTCGATCCGAGGACTACCCCAGTCGTTCCGGTGGTTCCTCCACCACTTCCTGCACCAGTAGATGCCGCGCAGTTGTTTGTGTTCTTCAGGGAGATGATGGACGCGCAGGACCGTCAAGTGGATGTGATAAGGCTGGGCATTGAGAACGCCCACCAGGTGGCCATGACGGCAGTGGACAGGGTGGCACAGATTCAGCCACTGGCAGATCAGACTCAGCATCCGAGGCCGGGCAGTATCATTGACTTTCAGAGGATGCGGCCCAAGGAGTTCCGGGTTACAGAAGGGATCATGTACGCGGATGACTGGATAGAGCAGATCGAGGGGATTTTTCGGCTGGCACAGATTCCAGACAGCATGCAGATAGAGGCAGCGGGCAGTCAGATGTTCGACCTCGCTTTGACGTGGTATCGCACTGATACGAGGATCGCGACACCAGGGCTTACTTGGGAGGCTTTCAAGAGGCTTTTTAAGGAAAAGTTTTTTCCAGATGTGGCGCTCAGTGCTTTGGAGAGCCAGTTCGAGGCACTCGTCCAGGGGAGCATGCTAGTGGACGAGTACGCAGCGGAGTTCTGTCGTCTGGGCAGATTCGTGGATGGCTTGAGTGAGGCAGCAAAGGCGAGGAAGTTTCGCAAGGGCTTGGTCATGGCGGTCAAGTCTTTGACTAGGAGCGACCGCGAGGCGACTTTCGAGCAGATAGTAGGAGATGCTCAGAGAGCAGAGGATGACTTGGAGCTCAAGTCCAAGAGAGGCAGGGATGATTCAGGCAGTGCGAGTGGCAGTGCACGACCGGCTAAGCGTCCCTATGTGCAGAAGGCAGCGCAGCAGGGTCAGGATCAGAGGGTGCCCACTTGTGCCTACTGCAGGAAGGCATGACACACTTGGGATGTTTGTAGGAGAAGGCTGAAGGTGTGTTTGTTCTGTGGATCCGCTGCTCACCAGATACGAGATTGCCCCACTGCACCTCTATTTGGTGGAGCACATGATCGGAGAGTTGGAGCTAGGCCATCTGTGGCACAGCATCATGCCTCGCACCAGCAGAGGGATATACCCCAGCAGGGCAGGGCTTATGCGTTGACGGTCGAGGAGGCCGATGCTACGGGTGTCGGGTTAGCAGGTCTGTCTCTTTGTTCTTCTTCATGTCCTTTTCCATTCCTTGTGGTGTGCTTCATTAGTACCTGTTAGACTTTTCTTTTGTGCTGTGTTAGATAGTGTAGTGACCCTGATTGAGACTGTGATAACACGACCAGTAGGACCATGATCTTGCATGTTGTTTAGGTAGAATTTTTTTGACTGTGATTGTTGGGGGTTTGACCTAGAGTGAGTGCGATTGACTTTAAATTTCGAGGACAAAATTTT
>JAYESA010000014.1:9015875-9048375 GCA_036927795.1 Iris macrosiphon
TATAAAAATTAATGAATAGACTAGAATAGTATACAACATAAATGAAAGAGATGAGAAGATGCATAATAAGAAGAGTTGATTTTATCATAAAAATATTCTTCTAAATATATTCTTATCTAACTTTATTAATTAAAATTGTAAATCAAATTTAACGTAAACAACTAGATAATTATGTATATAAAAAAGAATAAAAAAACAAGGAAGAAAATTATAATTTTCTTTTTTGATGTCTTTTGTTCTTTCCATGTATAGATAAAATTAAGTAAAAAACGACTAAAATACGTGCATTAACGTGCATATACATTAGTAATATTTAGATTACAGTGCATTCAAAATCAGTACAACAAAGAAAGACAACAAGGAATCCAATGATCGAGCAACCATCCGGAGACTCCAATCATGGATAATGGACACAATGCTACAGACAAATGTGTCACAGCCACAGGTCACCATATGATTTTGAAACTGATGCATTCACCTCAACCATCAATCAGGGAGGGGATTTTTTTTTTGCTTATTCACTCAGAGAACACAAAATCACACAGGTTTTTTTTTTTATATTTCTTATAACAGTTTTTGAGAATATACAACTCTATAATCCACTGCAGCTCGTCGTCGCGATCAGAACAACAGTAGGCAGAGCACGGCGCACAAGACTAGGAAGAGCCAGATCTGGTGCAGCGACATCTCCACCTCGATCTCCTGCCTCCTCAGCCTCGGGCTGCTGCCTCCTCCGTTTGCGTCTGTGGAGAACGGACTCGGGTAATGCATGCCCACGGCCTCCTGATGGTTCCTAAACACCCGGGGGAGCACCGCAATCGCCATCCCCCCCAGCACGCCTCCGGCAGTAGAATGCATCAACCGCATCATTCCCAGTGTCGGAGATGAGGGCTGCGTCGTCCCCAGAGGAGGGTATCCCTGAGAAGGGTAGTGGTGGTGGTGTTCGTGCTGGTGCAGGTGGTAGTGCTGATGCCTGTGACTGAGGGGGGGCACTGTGTGGATATCCATGTAAAGTCCCTCCTCATCATCATCAGTCGATCTCGGAGAGTCGGACTCGGGTACCACCGGCTGGTGGTCCTGGTGGTGGACGGAGGATGGACGGCGAGGGATCTCGACACTCTGTTGGGAGCGCTTTCTGCTGTGCCCACGGCCGTAGAGAGGAACCAAGGCGTTCTCGGAGAGGGATGCCTTGCAGACTGGGCACTGCTGTGTAGTAGTAGAGGTGCTATCAACCTGCAGCCACTTGTAGATGCACGGCCAGCAGTAGAGGTGGCCGCAGAGAGTAACCACTGGATCCACCGCAAAGTCTAGGCAGATATTGCATTCGAAACACCCACTAGCAGACGTGGGCTGTGACGACACAGAATTAGGTATGCCGCCATCGCACTTCTTTAGGGTTTCCTGGTCCACTTGGGTCGTCTGGTCTTCAATGGCGTCGCTGAAGTAGCTGCTGTCAGCAATCCCATTCACCTCCATCTAGGCTATCCGTACGGTATTATCTTCAAGTACTCACTGTGAAGCACAAGACGAGAGAGAAGAATACTCAACACAGAAGAATTTATAATCCCTCACTCTCAGTAATGTTCAATTGATAACGGGAAAGGAATAGTAGTCTTAATAATGATTCCATAACCACCAACCACTTATTATAATCTGTCCTACCCCTAACCAATAAAGCAGCTCTAAGTTGCATTAGGTATGGGAAAGAGAGGTGCATCTACAGTTAGGAAGATGAGGGGTTAACATCACATTATAACCAATCGTTGTCCTAACAACTATAAGGCCAGGAGAAATTTCATACATGAGATAAGGACGGCCTAGGAGTAAGCCTAACAAGACTTCGGACAACCCCTCCCCATAGGATAACCCTCTAGACCATTTGTTTTTCTTAGGGCCGACCCAGCCCAAATCTAACTTATGAGTTAATAATGATGTTTCATATCTATATAAAATTTTGACAATTCTTGGGGCCGGCCCACAACATTTTTTTTGGGACAACCAAAATTAGCTCCGGCTGGGACAACCCAATCCCCCGGACCGGCATGAGATCAATATGAATAACATGCTCATAATTCATATCTCAGCCAATCATGCATCATCATACTTGTTTTCACTCCAAGTATGATGGCGATGGATGTAAAGTAACTCTCTCTTACCTTAATAAATAGATTAATCTCATAACAGAATTATCCTTGAATGAACAGTTTTCATTCAAGGACTTTGGATCTAAGACTTGTTCCTTAATAATCTACAGTGAAGTAGTCGGTGTAAACTCAATATATGACTTTGCTCTCATATCTACCAAACCTGAATCAAGTGGACCCTCACCACATGGTTTGCTTAGGCCTGAAGTTTCTTGTAAGCTGCTGAAGATAGTTTATCCCACCCTACACTCATGCTGTCACCAATCACCCACTATATTTAACACTCCTTTTACTAGAAATGAATACTGAACATAGAAATTTCTTCCTACATAGTTTGCTACCAAGCATTGGAATTCATCAACATATATCCAACCAAAATGTACTTGGAACTCGAACAGGATCTCTAGAACTAACCACATAAAAGGAAAAATAAGATTGTGGGCAACCCCTACATCTATTATGCTGCAAGAAAAAACAGGATTATCCTTTACAAATACTCTCAACACTATAGACCATAACTAAGGCCAGGTAAAGCTTTTGATCGAGTTGCAAAGTTCTACCAAGCAATTTTGAACTAATTGGGTATATATTACTTACCAGCCCACATCTTAGCTTCAAGATCGGTCACCTAATTCTTGAGCTGAAGACCAGTCGTTCACTTCTACTCAGTATGTCCTTCATAATTAATCTCAACAGTCACAAGCTCAACGAGCAATGTTCTTGTGAATAGAGAACAACTCGGCCCTTCCTATAACTATATAATGACCTATAACAACTTCCTAATAATCCATACAAGCTAAATTACGTAACCTGTCAATTCTAGTCATGAACACAAAGATTGCAGTCAGCTCTGCAAATTTAGTGTAGAATTCAATCCGACCCATCAAAACACCCCAAATTTATAGAACTCGGGGGGTTAAAGGAATTACAGACAATAAAGATGGTATATTATATACTAAACACATCAAAAAAATGATATCTTGAGAATGTGGCCATCCCCTCTTTGGAAATTTATCCACATGAATTGGAGGGAAGTAGAAAAGTTACAAATGGAAGGCCCACTTAACCTATTCCCCATCCACTTATCATGTGTCGGCTGAGCATATAGGACAGATATGCCATGGCCCAAGAGAAATACAATAATATGGGAAAGTTATAGACAAGAAGACGGTTGCATCTCTCTTTGCATCCCACTTGAGCACAAATCATTTTGGATTGATTCCTCATTTGAATACTACGACATTGTTTATGGAATATTCTATTGAACAATGCACTTAGAGGGGGCAAAGAAGAAACTTTCTTTTATTTTTTGAGGCAAAGAACAATGGATAAGAACTAAGACATGCCAGCTCCATCTCCATTGGCCACCGAGTTTCTAGAAACTTTGAAGCAAAGGAATGTCAATGTTTCCATAAGAAAAATTATTATACTTTGCCGCAACCTTCTTGTGAAGTTCTCACCGGAATAATCTTGCCCTAGGAAACACAGATACTCCAAAACTAGTGCCATATCACATCCATGTCGGATATGTACCAGTTACAACACTTACACTCCATACTAACACCAGGAGACATCAAAACCAGTGTTGCTTCCTTGTCGCCGTGTCTGTATCCCGTCGTATCGTATTCGCGTTAACATAAAAAAAAGACTAATACCTTGCCAAATTTCCCACTATTTTCTTTTTTTAGACTACCTACTAAATATTTCAACTCCTAAGTTTTGCATAGTATACAAATCCATATCACTGTAAATAAGAGTGCACAAAGTTTAACTAAAGGTTGGTTTCTTGCAAATGACCAAATTTTGTTAAAGCTATAACTTTTTAGTGTTGAGAGGAACAACAAAGCAGCAAATACTACCAAAAATCACTGATTATTTCAACAAGAACAATAAACATTAGGGTTCTCTTAAAAATTCAATCCATCAGTCAATAGACAAAAATAACATTATTATTAAGAAATGTAAGATGCCAACATGATCATGTGCTTTAAAATCAAATCTTCCCCATTTTCTACAAAAGATCAATAAAAAAAAAGGTCAACATTTTCCCATATCTGCAGTTTAGTTTGCACCGACACCGTACGGATACGGGGGCTCGGATAATGGACCGATTTTGGCGTGTCCAAGTGTAATTTGGAGTGTCCGATACGTGTTAACGACGACATGCTTCAATATAACAAGAATCAAACAAACGAATCAGAACAATTAGACGAAGCTTTGGGGGACAAAAAAAGACCTTAATTTTATAGGGAAAAGAAACAATCCAGAAATCGATCACGATGAAGAAAATCAACGACTTCCCCCATTTATTCAACACGAACACCGTACGGACACGGGGACGCGGACACGGGACCGATAGACAAAGAAAGAAAGATTCAAGACGCCAGTTCTTACCGATTCGATGACGATGACGATGACGATGACGATGACGGTGACGGTGACGACGAAGAATTTTGCGGATTTTTCTGGGAAAAGAAGAAGAAGAAGAAGAAGAAGAGGGAAAAAAAGAGTGGGTCGGGGGCTTATATGTATATTTGTGAAAACTTTGTTACGAGGACACGTCGGTGTCTGACATTTATGGGAGGGGGCTCAGCTGGAAGTATACGCATGCGAATTGGTGACTGGTGAAGTTAATTGTGAGAAAACTCAGAAAAGTCAGGGTGTTATGCGAAAAATGCGCTTATATGGACCCACTTTTTATAAGATTTTGTAATTAAAACAGAACAGTTAAAATGAAGGATTCCTCTAGGAGTTTTTTATAACAGAATAGGCTAAGGACCCACTTCCTACGTGGCTATTGGAAGGTTGACAATGGCTTCTCGACAAGGCAATCCGGAACCGATTCGAATTTGATCCGATCAAACTCAGGTTACATCGATCCGGACCCGATCAAAGGTTCGGTTCTGCCCACTCAACACTTGATTTTGAACCTGGTCAGATCAAACTCGGATTGGATCGACTCGGACCCGGTTAACTTACCAACCCGATCCAGCCCACTAAATACTTGGTTTCGACTTGGTTTACTGTCCAGGTCCGACACGTCTCCCCAACCAGTCAGCCAACCGGTCAGAACTGAATTTTTTCTTTCAGGCCAGCAAGTCCGATCCGACCCAATAAAACTCAAACCATATATAGATAAGAGGATTTGAACCCATGAGGGCTTAAAGCCCCTCCTCTCCTACTAACCACTATATCCACATTATGTTATAAATGTATGTAAATATAGTATACATACTAATCTTGAAAGTTTTTTATTTATAAAATTGAACATCGAATCCAACTTGAATTTAGTCTAGACCGAAACTACCCAAATTTTAGTTTGAACTGGGATTGGAGTTTTGATTCTAAAGCCCAGCCAAGCTCGAACTGTAACGATCCGTTCCGCTCAAACGGACTGCCGATTCAAACGGTAAAAGTGCAACGTCCCGACCCGCTTTGCTTCAGCGAGAATACTCGTTTGAGGCAAGAGAATTTTCAGACTTGGCCCTTCAGGAGTTCCGGCTTAGGCTTTCAAAGACTCGCTCGAAGTATCGCTCGACCGAGACGAATCATCGCTAAGGTGGGTGGCTACGATGAACTTGTCTTTGCTTAGCCAGCACACTTAAAATATGGACGTTTTATGATAGTCGCTAGGTGAATCACCCCCTGCATGCTAATAAGAATACAACGCACCTAGCTAAGAAATATAATCCCAACTTCTATTGCTTGTGTTAGAAGATGGAAATGAAACTTTGCTTATTTACAGACCCTCGCATGCTCCCTTTGCCTTGTGCAACTAGACTCTGCTATGCCTCGAGTAGAACAAGTATACTCTTCGTAGTTGTCACGCCCCAGTCCCAAAATACGTACGACTAGGAATACGTAACACACCCAGCCGTATGTATACGAACTCCAATATATGGAAACCGTATACACACGTACGTTGTTCATGAATATACAATTCACCAGTGGTAATATACTGTTACAACAAGTCACACACAATCTATATATCATCCACAGCACACATAATAAGTAGGAATAAAGAGCTGAATAATCACTGAATATCAATGATGAGTAATTAGTCTGATAGTCGGGTGGAAACAAATCCACTACAAAACGACTATACTGAAGTAGCAACAAAATCTCTAAAACAGCGGTAATAAAATCACAGATACTCCGAAGGTAAGACCTCCTCAGTCTGGTAAGTAGTGTCCGGTCCAGGTCCGTACTCCTACGGATACTCATGCTCGTCTATATCTGGAAAGGGACCAGGTCCTCAAAGGGACATAACAAGATACATAGAAACATGCCATAAAGTAAATACTGAATAAATAAAAAGGGGTGTGCTAACCATCTAAGTGAATGCAATTTGAGGATAACTTTGGTACGTATGGGTAGGCGTAGGCATATCGTCCAACGTCCTCTAGAGTGTGGTATCTGTAACGTCCATCATTCCGAAGAATGAGGTATCTGTATATATATAATGTCCAACACTCTAAGGGACGTGGTATCTGCAATAATATATACGTCCGTACCACTCCGAAGAGTGGGGTATCTGCAATAAAGGAGGTGGGTGTCCCATACGCCTACTAGTCGTCCTCCCCGCCCAATGTAAATGTACAAGCCGCGAACATGACGTGAACATCTCGTACTAGAATGCAAGTCTCTATAGAAATAACAACTAAGCTAAATACCGTTACACGTGTTGCTCACACCGATGGCCAGTCGAGTATGAGGCACGTGTCCCTATATGAACTCACTCTGTGACATGAAATGATACGTGTCAAGGCCTGGGGAGCCATAACGATAACTCCACAACTTTAGGTGGGTCTACTAGACACTAGGTCAAACACCAGATCTTAAGGTCGATGCATTCGTTGACTGCACCCGAGTCTCTCTTGGACGCGCACAGTTATATAAAATCAACATGCAATAATTAATTCAAAATTTAAATAGTACAACAAGACAAGGTATACTTGCCAAGTAAGAGCCGTATAGTGCGAGCGTCTACAACAGTATTAAGTTGAAGGAGTGAGGTTTAGGATTTTGGGGTGTATTGCATGGATATATATAGAGAATAAGAGGCGGTGGAGAAACTTAGTGTTTAAGAAAACTAAAACTACTGTCGCTGCTGTTTCTTTCTTTTCATTGGTTTCGGTTGAGGGGTGTTTAGTAATATTAGTGTTAAGGAGCGGTGGAATGAGAAGCTTACACGCGTGGGAAAGCAAAGCAAAGTAAAATTGGGTTTTGCTTCTGCTGCTGATATTTTCTTCACCTAATGGATTGGGGTTTGGGTTTTACGCGCGGAGAAGTATACGCGGAGGGGGGGGGGTGAAAGGAAGAGTTTACACGGGGGAGAAAAGATAGGCGGTGGTTTTGTTACTGCTGTTGTTGTTGTTTACGCGCGTAGAAGTATACGCGGGGTGATGGTTAACGGGTTGCGGGTTTGGGTTTTGGGTTGTATCCAATGGAAAATTCTATTCTAATAAATTTTATATATATATATATATATATATATATATATATATATATATATATATATATATAATTTATTGGTACATACAGTTAAGCTAGCAACTGCCCAAAGGATCTCCTTCATGAAATAAATTTGGGAAAATTTATAATGGCTTCATAAATCCTCTAAGTGCTCAAATATCTCAAAATAAAATCTAATAAAATCCGTTCTCTCTAATTGGCTCATAATAATACGTTTTCAGGGTTAGGGATTTTATATTCTACCCAACTTATAAAAATTTTGTCCTCGAAATTAAAACTAAGTTACAGTAGAAAGTAAGAATGGTAGAAGATATATAAATTTAACAAGATAATTTTATACCTTGGTCTGTGAACAGGTTCGGATAACGTTTGCGCATGTCGTCCTCGCATTCCCAAATGGATTCTCCTAGTGCACCATGCTTCCATGCTACGCGGACCAAGAGAATAGACTGATTTCTCAATACTTTCTCTCGATGATCAAGGATTTCCACGGGTTGCTCTTGATATGACAAGCTCGGTCCAATGGTGATTTCCGAATGGTCGAGATCATGACTGTTGTTTGTCACATTTTGCCTGAGTTGCGACACATAGAATACATATGTACTTCCTCAAGTGAAGGTAGTAGCGCAAATCGATATGCTACTTCTCCCACTCTTTTTTTTAGTACGACAAATGGTCCAATATACCTTGGACTCAACTTGCCGCATCCTCCGAATCGAATGGTGCCTCTGGTGGGTGAATAGAATATATCGAACTAGGAGCCTCTGAAATCAGCTCTTGTCGAATCTCTCCATTTGGAACATAAAGACGATCACCACATCGTAATGTTCCATCATCATGGATGCGTAGTCCTGTCTGCTTTCTGGCCTTCGTCCTTACCTTTAATCTCCTGAATCTGGCATCTGTAGGCAATGCTATCTTGATTTCTTTCTACTTGTGATGATTGTACTTGCAAGTTGGCTAGTGTCCCGTCTGCTCCGGGTAATATTACTTTGATGCCAAACTTTTGCAAGTCCTCCAATAATTCTCTGTGCTGTCAATAAATAAATTTCTGGCCTCCGGCTTAACGCGTCTGCTATAACATTAGCCTTGCATGGGTGATAATGTAGTTCTATCTCAAAAAAATTCATCAATTCAAGCTGTCGGCGTTGCCTCCTATTTAATTCCTTCTGCGTGAAGACGTACTTGAGGCTTTTGTGGTCTGTATAGATCTCCACTCGTTCTCCATATAAGTAATGTCTCCATAGCTTTAAAGCAAATACAATGGCTGCAAGTTCCAAGTCATGAGTTGGATAATTCTTCTCATGTACTCGTAATTGTCTAGATGCTTATGCAATCATCTTGCCATGCTGCATCAATACGTATCCCAAGCTTTTTCTTGATGCGTTATTGTAGATCCCATAACCTCCTGATCTTGATGGAATAGTCAATATTGGTGCTATGGTTTAGTTGTTTCTTCGATTCCTCGAAAGTGGCTTGACACTCGTCGGTCTATACGAATTCTTGATCCTTACATGTCAACCTAGTCATAGGTGTTGCTATCTATTCAGGAGTCAGTCAATTGTCCATCCAGGTAAAATCCATTTAGACCCCTGATAGCAAAAATGATACATTCTTCATTCGAAACACTTAAGTTCTGAACTTGACCTAGGTTACGAGGCAAACATTTTTATGCTGCTAATATTGATGCATATATCAGGAAAGTAATAAAATAAAATGTAGATAGGTAGTGAAGTATTTCTAAAGGTAGCATAGTTTTAAACTGAAATCAACTCTAATAATAGAGTTTGGTAATTTCACAAGAACAAACAGAAAATGGCTACAGAAACAATATATTTTTCGTGCTTACATTAAGCACGAGGTTTCGCCTTTCCGAAATAAGGGAAGACGGAAGGCAATAATCAAGAGTTAAAAGGGAAAGTTTTAGATTAGAAGTGTGGGGATCAAGGCGTTTAAAAAATTCAATGAGAATTTGTTAGGACAGTTGTGGATTAAAATCTTATTTTGGTAATTCCTATTCACATGCTCGTATCAGTATAGTTATGTAACTGATACGATACGTTTAGACATATCTAGAAGGTAAGTACATTTGTCTATTAATCACTATATATCTCCATCCATGTAAAGTAGTTATGCGAAGGGCGAACCAAGCGCACTATGGTTGATCAGACCGTAATACACTGATTCTGAAATGTATTAATGTATGCATCCACTAATACATATATCATGAACAAGCTTGATAAAAGACTAAGCTTGTAAAACTAGGCTGTAACAACAACATAAGTCAAGGTAGTTCAGAAAATAAAAATACGCTAGATTATGATGAGGGATGTTTACAAATTAATTCAAGTTCACAAAGAAGATAAGACTCATTCAGTCTCTACAGTTGTTATACTAACTCCTTGTCTAAGTTGCTAGTTGACCAAATAGGGTGTGGCCTCCAAGTTCTTACAGTCTAAATAAACGCTATTGTCTTATGCCAGCATATAGTAGGTGTCATTCAGTTATACTTCATTAATGGGTCACAAGGACTATGTGATACTAGATTGTGAGGTATACTACCCAACTTATAAAATAATCTAATAAGGGAATCTACAAAATAATCCTGCACTTGCAAATAAAGTAGAAACTCTTATTAGGGTACACAAGGAAAGATCTTGGCACTCATTAAGGTCTCCTATTGCATTTTATAGGTAATGGTCATTTTAAGTCTTAGTCATAGTGCTCATAGAATAAAGGTGTCAACATTAAGAATGAAAGGGTTACTAGCTCTCCAGTGAAATAGAATATACTTGTATTGAGTTATGGATACAAATTACGGGATCTACGACTAAAGGGTAATGATCATAGTCTAAATGAACAACTCAGCTATCAGGTTCTAACTACTAAGCACAAACTTAAAATTCAAGATTACAATTATAATTAGCAAACTATATATCCTAACATAGAATAAAATTACTCGGTCTATAATCAGGAGTGTCAGGTGGCACGAGTTGAAAGATGAAGAAAAGAAGAACATAATTTAATCGTCGCACAATAGAGAGTGTTAAAGGTTTAGAGGAACAAGTCATAAAGATAGAAAGACTCTAGATAATGTCATGGTTTCTTGAAGGAAGGTGGTTGCTAATCTCTGTGTTGGAGGTATGATCAAGAGAAATGTTTTAGTTATTCCCCTTGGCTTCTTAAGATACTGTTATGCTAATATTAAGTCAAGAAGCTAAAGTTTGCAATACTCTAGTACTATCTTGTCATGAAAAGCTAGGTTTGTCCTAATATTCAACCTTGGATTCTTATTGGTTCCTCAATACTAGGATCAGACATTATGGCCAAATTTTTAACTAACTTTAGTAGTGTCTATACTACTCTCAAGTCATCCCTAATTATCAAGGGATAATGGTCAATCCATCTAGAGGTAAGGGTGCTATGGTTCATTTAAATATTCTAACTCAGTGATGTGTCAACATTCTAGTTGTACTCTTAATAGGAAGGTTACCCTACTTACCATCTAACAATAGGAACTTCTACATTCTAGGAGGGCTATACTCAAGGAACTATTAGGATGGTACGAGAATCAAGCAGGATGCAACTGTTAAATAGGATGTAGAAGCATGAATTTTGCTGGAGGATTGTCCGCGTATTTTACAGTCAAAACCCCCAACATATATGAAGTCTCCCTGCGTAAAACAGGGCTTCAAAAGTTTGTTTGCATAAAACAGGTTACTAGGCTGTCTGCATAAAACAGAGATTCAAGGAAGTTTGGCGTAAAGTAGAGCTTCTAAACTGTCTACATAACACAGAGTTTCAAGCTGTCTGGCATAAAGTAGAGATTCAAAGAAGTTGCGTAAAGTAACACTTCAGAACTGTCCGCGTAAAAATTTCTGCGCGTAAAATTTGTCCGCGTAAAGTTCTGCCTGCATAAGTCTACACGTAAAAGTCTAGTATACGTTGCAGCGTAAAGTTTGTACGAGGAACTCTTTGTATTTCCTCAGATGAATTTGTCAGATAATTCAGTGAACCTGACATCTGACAAAAGTACTGCACGATGATCGAGAGGACGGATGTGATGATGAATTTGCACAGAGACCCAGGTTGTCGTTTAGGGACATATTGGATACAAGTTTTTACGCATCCAAAAGGAAGGGGGTGGAGTCTTCTGAATACGTTGTCTATTCTTCTTTGATAGAAATGAGCTTTTACGCTCAAGTCCGAAATGAGTTTTTACGCTCAAGTCCGAAATGAGTTTTTTACGCTCAAGACAGAAATGAGTTTTTACGCTCAAGACAGAAATGAGTTTTTATGCTCAAGATAAGACAAAATTGGACGCCAAGTCAAAAGCTATTTCTTGCACAGGGCTCGAGGTATATCTCTGTATTTAATGCACGAGATTTGGTCATGGCTGGGAAAAGCTAAGGTTGTAACAAATACACTCATATCACAATCCTTACATTTTACGCCTAATCGGTCTATTCTACGCTGGTTATCTATTATTCAGGAATTATCAAGTTTACGCAGGGGCAGTCACCTATGTGGCTTGCATGATATGATCTCGCAGGGATAGTAGTTGTCATAACCACAGCGTAAAGGAGGCAATCTTCTGCATAGTTTGGCTTTTACGCCAACAAGGCAATCAATTGGCTTTTACGCCAGCAACAGTCATTTTGGCTTTTACGCCAACAAGGGTAAAGAGTTTTTGGCATAAAACTTGTTTCTCCAAACATAGGATAGTTGAAAGGAAGAATGATGTTTCAGTCAAGCATGGATGAGATCCTTATACTCTATTCCTATACGCAAGCTTGTTCGGTACAGTTACGTAATCGAGACAATATATTCTTGACCTGCATGGGCCACCACTAAAAATATGTCACACCCCAATCCCAAAATACGTATGACTAGGAATACGTAATACGCCCAGCCGTATGTATACGAACTCCAATATATGGAAACCGTATACACACGTACGCTGTTCATGAATATATAATTCACCAGTGGTAATATACTGTTACAACAAGTCACACACAATCTATATCTCATCCACAGCACACATAATAAGTAGAAATAAAGAGCTGAATAATCACTGAATATCAATGATGAGTAATTAGTCTGATAGTCGGGTGGAAACAAATCCACTACAAAATGACTATACTGAAGTAGCAACAAAATCTCTAAAACAGCGGTAATAAAATCACAGATACTCCGAAGGTAAGACCTCCTCAGTCTGGTAATTAGTGTCCGGTCCAGGTCCGTACTCCTGCGGATACTCCTGCTCGTCTATATCTGGAAAGAGACCAGGTCCTCAGAGGGACATAACAAGATACATAGAAATATGCCATAAAGTAAATACTGAATAAATAAAAAGGGGTGTGCTAACCATCTAAGTGAATACAATTTGAGGATAACTTTGGTACGTATGGGTAGGCGTAGGCATATCGTCCAACGTCTTCTAGAGTGTGGTATCTGTAACGTCCATCATTCCGAAGAATGAGGTATCTGTATATATATAATGTCCAACACTCTAAGGGACGTGGTATCTGCAATAATATATACGTCTGTACCACTCCGAAGAGTGGGGTATCTTCAATAAAGGAGGTGGGTGTCACATACGGCTACTAGTCGTCCTTCCCTCCCAATGTAAATGTACAAGCCGCGAACACGACGTGAACATCTCGTACTAGAATGTAAGTCTCTATAGAAATAACAACTAAGCTAAATACCATTACACGTGTTGTTCACACCGATGGTCAGTCGAGTATGAGGCACGCGTCCCTACATGAACTCACTCTGTGACGTGAAATGATACGTGTCAAGGCCTAGGGAGCCATAATGATAACTCCACAACTTTAGGTGGGTCTACTAGACACTAGGTCAAACACCAGATCTTAACGTCGATGCATTCGTTGACTGCACCCGAGTCTCTCCCGGACGCGCACAGTTATATAAAATCAACATACAATAATTAATTCAGAATTAAAATAGTACAACAAGGCAATGTATACTTGCCAAGTAAGAGATCCGTATAGTGCGAGCGTCTACAACAGTATTAAGTTGAATGAGTGAGGTTTAGGGTTTTGGGGTGTATTGCATGGATATATATAGAGAATAAGAGGCGGTGGAGAAACTTAGTGTTTAAGAAAACTAAAACTACTGCCGCTGCTGTTTCTTTCTTTTTATTGGTTTTGGTTTCGGTTGAGGGGTGTTTAGTAATATTAGTGTTAAGGAGCGGTGGAATGAGAAGCTTACACGCGTGGGAAAGCAAAGCAAAGTAAAATTGGGTTTTGCTTCTGCTGCTGATATTTTCTTCACCTAATGGGTTGGGGTTTGGGTTTTACGCGCGGAGAAGTATACGCGGGGGGGGGGGGGGGGGGGTGAAAGGAAGAGTTTACACGGGGGAGAAAAAGATAGGCGGTGGTTTTGTTACTGCTGCTGCTGCTGTTGTTTACGCGCGTAGAAGTATACGCGGGGTGATGGTTAACGGGTTGCGGGTTTGGGTTTTGGGTTGTATCCAATAGGAAATTCTATTCTAATAAATTATATATATATATCTAAAAATTTCATTGGTGCATACGGTTAAGCTAGCAACTGCCCAAAGGATCTCCTTCATGAAATAAATTTGGGAAAATTTATAATGGCTTCATAAATCCTCTAAGTGCTCAAATATCTCAAAATAAAATCTAGTAAATTCTATTCTCTCTAATTGGCTCATAATAATACGTTTTCAGGGTTAGGGGTTTTACAATAGTGCACTACTTCACTTACTACACTACACGACCCTAGATTATGTCGCTCGGTAAGTCCCTTTACGGTTTCACTCGGCTTACCTTCCGGCCCGAGCCGACGTAAATGCTTGAGTTTTCTTATGAATGCATGCTTGCCTGCTTATATGTTAACATATAATGTTTCCTCGATTCAATGCTTATCACATAATTCATGCCACAATCAAGTAAACAATGCCTTGTATTGCATTCATCTAAGTTCCTTGGAAGACTATCTAATATTGTTCCGTACAAGTATGCACCTGAAAGTATCCGGGACTGTTAGGTCACCAAGGCAGTTCCTGAACCATGGGATTTGCACCCAATTAATCATCCAAGAATTTCAGCTCGTGGAGCAAAACCTGTCCCATACTGAATTGACTGGCTGGGGAATCGATATACAATTGTGAACAATCATGCCTCGAACTTGTACCTGATGTATATATTGTCTTGAACTTGATCATGTACCTGACCAGAGGCCCAAAGATTAGAGACTTCCTGTCACGGACAACTTGTTAACAAGTGGGTCTTCGGATCCTAGTTCCACGAACGGTCTCCAGGGCATCGAGGCCGATCCGATCCGGAATGGAACTCCCTGTTTAGTCTTCCTGTACATTGGACGGGATGGTTTGCAGTGCCTCATGTACTCTCGTTGTATTCCATCCTCGTCATGACTAAAATTGGTCCTTTATGGCTATGCCTGCAACCCAGTTCATATAGATAATCCATCATCGCTTAGCGGCTATCCGCGTGCGAGTCATTGCACCGCATAGAGAATAACTGAACACCTGAACAAACTTGAGTATAACATACTTGTACATATGAAATACTTGAACATCCTCTGCAACACTTCTGGATAACCTGTATGCTCGTGCACCCGATATAAAATCTCGTACTGAAATACTTGTGTTAGCATATGTTATTGCCTTGGATTCATTATATACGTCCGTACTAGAATTAACTTGGTTTGCCTTGGACAGGGAATGACAAATGGTAAGTTGGTAAGTATTGTCGTGTTTTCTCTTATATCGCACGGCGCACTGCCACACGAGTTAGGCTATTCATCTTTGCCATGAAACTGATTCTAGGAAAGATTAGAAAGATAACTCAATAGAAGGTGCACGGAACCTATTGAACGTTTCCCCACCAGTGCATTCATGTACTGTTAACCCACCAGATTGCTTGTAAGGTACGGGAGAACCTCGTTCGGTGCAGATGCCTCCTTCGTGCGTGCTAAGGCGTGGAGTTCACTCTGAAGTCTTGGAGCGCTACGTCCGAAACTAAAGCACATATACAAGAAATAATGTTGGAACATCGCCTATACATTATTCCACAAATGTAGCCACTTGGCACGCTTTTACTATTTCAGAGAGAGAGTCTTGAACGACTTATAATCGGCTAAGCGTCGCCTGTAACATTTGTTCAATATCAATAAAGAGTTGCTTTACTTCTATACTTGTGTTATTCAATGCTTCTGCAATTGACGACTCAGTTAACTTGTTACCAATCGCCTATGCGTTTATAATTTTGCTGTACTCGAATAATCTGTACGACTCTGTGGCTTAGACCTCTTATCACCAGCATGAACCACGGCCTTGCACGGATGTGGCTTACGCTCGTGCGGCATCATGCCCAGATAGGTCAAGCGATCGTACCGCAGGAGCGCTGGCGCGATGATTCTCGTCTAGCGGAGACGGCAGATTAGCCTGCGGGAGATCGGGGCATGACAGATTGGTATCAGAGCATGGCTTTACGCCTTTGGACTTTGTTTCGATTTTCTCAGTTCGAAAGCTCGTTCGTGGGTTATGTGCATGCTCTCTCTCAATGTTCCAACGGAATATTCCAAACAATAAGTCTAAATACTTTTGAAAAGTGCATGTGAATAATTAGATTGCTTGTACAAAATTGTGATGTTAAGGCCTTTGTGCCGACATGTGTTAGACCTTTGGGAATAGACTCGTGCTAGAATCGTGACTTATGTGCGAACTTGAAATGCCTATACATGTTTGCCCAACTGGTTAGTATACAAAATCGAATATTGCCCGAACGATTTGCTATGCACATAGCCTTTCGGCTAAGTTGTGTTGAGTATCGTGCGCCAAGACCCTTTGGTGCAAGCTAGATGCAACGAGAATGGATATTGTTCAGGAATAAGGCAAGTCAGACTTAGAATGCCAATCGATAGCAACCTTATCAGATTATTGCTTAGGCGAATATAGAAAAATTGTGCTTGGATTTAGAGAAATAACTCGAACGGTATTTCGTGTTGGAAGATACAAAATTGAATATGGTTTACTTGGATGACTATCAACAGGATTTATACGAGGCTAAAGATTTATCAGACGATGCAAAGTATCGTGCAAGAATTTTAAGAAAAAACTCGACGAATATACTAGCAATTGATTCGAACACGATTGAGGATTTAATCGGATAACTCAATTCCGAGTGGTGTATGGATCATTTAGAAATGTCCAAACGGATTCATAGGTCTCGTGCGATAGTCGGATTGATCAATTGAAGAATGTCATGAATAAATGATAAGGCTTATATCGAATTGGGATTCACGGAAATAGAAATTGATATCTTGGTTAAGGAAAACTTGTTGGAAATTTGAGGATTGTGCAAGCGGTTTCGGATTGAAATAAACGGATTGAACTTGAAAACAATATCGCTCGAATGGAAGCTAGCCCGAAAATAAAATATTTTGATTCGATGAAAGAGATGAACGATAATGGATTTGGCTTGGAGTTCGGAAGAACGATCTTGAAATTAAGTTCAGAAAGAAAATATTCGAAATCAGTCCCAACGAGAATGATTATCCTGCGGGAGCGCCGGCGTGGTGATTTCACGTATGGCGGGGATGATCGAACTCACGGAAACATGTTCTGTAATTATTCCAAACGAACTCGATGAATGGAACGTAT
The DNA here is from genome assembly GCA_036927795.1 of Iris macrosiphon. Lineage (NCBI taxonomy): Eukaryota > Viridiplantae > Streptophyta > Magnoliopsida > Asparagales > Iridaceae > Iris > Iris macrosiphon. Next base: position 9,033,168 of record JAYESA010000014.1, read on the forward strand.
CAAAAGATGGAATAGACTTGGGCTTAAATATTTAAAACTAGTTGCTTGAAGAATGAAAGAAGTAGACTACAGATTTACCGAACGGTAATATTGAAGTTTGATGATTTTACTAGACGAATAATAATTACTGCATAAACGAACATGACTTGGTGGATTTCGATATAACTTGGATGGAGTAAAGGGAAATAATAAGGTGTCTCGATCGTGTCGAAAATAACCATAAAATTTAAATGTTCTTGTCTTGTGCAAGCGTAACTCTATGCTCGTGCATGCGTCATGTCCGGATTAGGACGATTATCCAGCGGGAGCGTTGACGTGGTGATCTCACGTTCAACGAGGGTGATCGAACTTACGGGAGATCGAGGCGTGACAACTAATGGATCGTCTTGACTTTTGGTTCGACACGATAAGACGAATTTGGAAATGCAAGTGAATCGAAAATATTTCGAGGATAAGTTAGCCTAGAACCTGAAATAAACCACGCTTGATGGTTTCGTGAACGGATATATGAATCAGGTTGGACAACTTGAAATTATAATCTAAAGGTTTAGAACTGAATCTTGGCTTGGTGGTCTAGACTTGGAATGGATAGGGATCCTATCAAAACATGTTGGAGAGATAGACTATGCAAATCACTAGGCTTGTCCTGCAACTTGGATATATTATGGATTTGACTGAACGAACTTGAATTCCCGTGCAAACGAACGTGTTATTGAGAGTAGGATGATCAGTGCTCGATGTTTAGAAATCTGAGTAAAACGAGCTTGGGTAGAATGCCCCGTACAAATGAACAATGGTTTGATCCTAGGAATTAGGGCGAGCATCGTGCGACAAATTTGCACGATGTATCGTGTGCTTGAACTTGTACCTGTGACCATGTGAGCTGACCTAGTAATTAGGCAGACGACCCTGTGCCGAGTGAAAGAACCTGTGTGACCGACTTTATCATATTGCTTGAACAAGCTATATAACTGGGGCAACAAGACTTAGGGTTAGACTTGGAACAGTAAACGTGTGCAATGTTTGACCCGAACGGATGACGCTAGTCGGTTGACCGGATAGGTCATGCTTAACGGTAGTACAAATACTTGAATTGAGTTGGAATGGAAATGGCTTGGATTTGATTGACCCTATCGGAAGTATCCTTGCGATTTATAAAACGAGAACCCTTGAGATTTTCGCAAGTAGCTTGTCCGTTTTTACTATCTCTAAGTTTGATTGAATGCATATGTTTGAGTGACGCCTTGAACGTGTACACAATCCAAGACTAAACATATGTGAAACTCGAGTGCTAAAAGTTCGCTATCGCTAAGTTGGTTGACATGCATATGTTTGAAGGACGCTTTGAATATGTGCACGATCCAGACTCGCGATATGTTAATCTCGATACTAGTGTAAGTGAATATCCATACGAACAAGTATAACGACTTGTATAAGTTTGCCTCAACCCTAGATCGTTATTCACGATGGATTATAACGTACCCCGCGTTAAGCAGCATGTTCCGTGCTAAGGCGCAAATGAGACCGACTCAGCATACCCGCGATACGGCATAAGGAACGAGTAGGAGATCCGTTCGAACAAATCAGATTTAGTGGTACCGATTGCTACGCTTGGGATAGACTCAATAGTGTGATAGAACGTCCTGCGCTCAGGAAGTCTCGAGGATGAGACTTTTTCTGAGTGGTGTATAATGTAACGATCCGTTCCGCTCAAACGGCAAAAGTGCAACGTCCTGACCAGCTTTGCTTCAGCGAGAATACTCGTTTGAGGCAAGAGGATTTCCAGACTTGGCCCTTCATGAGTTCCGGCTTAGGCTTTCAGAGGCTTGCTCGAAGTATCGCTCGACCGAGGTGAATCATCGCTAAGGTGGGTGGCTACGATGAACTTGTCTTTGCTTAGCCAGCACACTTAAAATATGGACGTTTCATGATAGTCGCTAGGTGAATCACCCTCTGCATGCTAATAAGAATATAATGCACCTAGCTAAGAGAATAATCCTAACTTGTATTGCTTGTGTTAGAACATGAAAATAAAATTTTGCTTATATACAGACCCTCGCATGCTCCCTTTGCCTTGTGCAACTAGACCCCGCTATGCCTCGAGTAGAACTAGTATACTCTTTGTAGTGCGCTACTTCACTTACTACAATGCACGACCCTAAATTATGTCGCTCGGTAAGTCCCTTTACGGTTTCACTCGGCTTACCTTCGGGCCCGAGCCGATGTAAATGCTTGAGTTTTCTTATGAATGCATGCTTGCCTGCTTATATATTAACTTATAATATTATCTCGATTCAATTGTAAATCCCTCACCCAAAATTAGGCCTACTTTGCTTATATAGTGAAATTAGGGCTGGTTTGAACCCAAATAGAAATATAACATTTTATTTATTTAATTATGCAATAATTTATATCATGTAGCGCACATTACCGTTACTTCGATAATTGGAGCACCTCACTAGCCATTGCCTATCTACAAATTTCACAACCTCATCCTAGACATGCCCGCCTACTATCCTGACCCTTGTGTAACTTATAATATTGCTTTCTTGTGCTACATTTTAGTCGCACAATAAATGTCGCGGACGTTATTATTATAATTCTAAATAAATACGATCTTGTACCCTTGTGCGACCCAATCGAAATTGGGGACACAATCTTGACCGTTTTGTGCAACCCAAATTTTATTAATATTCTACAATATACCCTCTACGCCCCTGACACTTGTGTCCCACCTAATTTTAATTTTGTGTACTTCTAATTAATTCTAGAACATCGTGCACATTCGATTTAATTAATTAAAATCTAATTACCGCCTTTGTGCAATTTTTCAATTGTTGGGCATTTTTATGCAAAAGCGCATTGAGGTATCCCCACCATTGGACAATTCATGAAGAAATCCAACTTTCCCCTTCATAGGAATTTTTCCCATAATTTTTTGGATGTGCAACGCACAACATCGCCCCCTCAATTTATTTCTAGCCTTGCATTTAAACCAGGCAATTATGGTCCTCAAACATCCTCATGCAAGCCCAAGGCCACTCCAAGGAGAGTTGACCAAGCCCACAAAATCCTAGGTCAACCCAAACCAAAATTTTACATGTATATATATCACACATCCCTTTATTTTTTCTAAAATTCCAACTCAAAACCCAAACCTATTTCCCACAGCCGACTTTCCTTCACATCTCATCTTCTTCCTCTCCCTACCCTGCCGGAGCTCCGCCGGCCGTTTTTGACTCCTACTCGATCTCCTCCACTCCCTCCGGCCTTCTCCTCCATCACCTCCATCTCTGCTCCACCCGCTTCCACTTCCTCGCCGGAGTTCTCGCTTGAGAGCAGCGCCGTACCTCCCTCTGCACACCACGCTGCACTCTGCCCGCAGCCGCCGGCATCGAGCACCCTGGAGCCCACAGCCCGCTGAACTCCTCTACCCCAAGCAGTCGAGTCCTCCTCCTCCTTCCCCGCAGGGAACTACCCCTTCCCGCCGGACTCCAGCCATCTCCGGCCAGACCTCCATAACCCCCACAGCCAAGCTCCCCTCCCCCGCTGCACGAACCAAAACCACCACCATTGCCTCCTTCGCTCCTCCTCTCTCTTCCCTCGTCGAGTGCCTCCGTCGACCACCCTATCATCGTCACCCTCGACCTCCTACACCACCACCAGTACTTCCCTCTTCTCCGACTTCTTTCCTCCCGCCGGATCCCCTCGACCTGCCGGGATTCCCCATCACAAACTACCCCGACCTCCATCTCCTCCTGCTCCCAGCCACCACCATTATCATCAACCTAAACACTGCCATCACCCGAGCCTCCCTACGCCTTGTCCTCCTCCTCCTTGCCGGAGAAGCTCCCCTGGCCGGACTCCGGCGGACACCATCTCCATCAGCAGGATCATCAACATCACCACCATGGATATTGTCATCATCATCACCATCTTCTAATATCATCATCATCTTCATCATCACCACAACTCCCCATCATCATCATCATCTTCACCATCACCATGACTCGCCGGAGAAGCTCCCCTGGCCGGACTCCGGCAGTCCACCACTCACCACCACCATCATCATCATCATCTCAATTCATCATCATCATTCCATCACCATTATCATCATCATCACTTCATCGTCATCGCATCATCGATATCTCATTATCGTCGTTGTCGTCATCTCATCATCATCCCATTATCATCATCGCATCATCGTCATCTCGCCATCATTCCATCATCATCATCGTATCAGCAGCCATCAACCCCATCATCATTCTCAACAGGAACATCTCATCATCACTACCAACACCAACCCTAATCACTTATTTATTGTCCTCATCATCATCATCGCCGTAGTCGTAATCATCATCATCATCGTCGTTATAGTCGTCACCATCGTCATCGTCGTCGTCAACCCCACCGTCATCTCCGTACACGTACCCCGAGGTACGAACTTGTTCCCCACCTTGCATATGGTTATGTATGTGCTTGTGTATATGTTAGTAGGATATTAGCATTTCTCTATGACTGTTAGCTGACTGCAAACCCTGAGTCGGTAAACCCAATAACTTGTACGCGTACACATACGCGTATTAAAAATTAAGTAATATATATATATATATATATATATATATATATATATATATATATATATATATATATATATATATATATATATATGACTGTATATAAGTAATTATATACTTATGACTATAGGTGTATTTATATTATACGACCCTAGGACACTGTGGATTATCCCATGGTTACCTTGACCATGTTGACCCTAAGAACATGCTAGATGACTGTCTTGTGTACATTTATGTACTGGCCTAGACACATGTTATTTTGACTGACTGATTGTGATACAATATTTAATATAGGACACCCGCGTAAGTAGTCGAGCAATTGACTGTGTTAGATGACTAGTGCCACCCCTAGTGTACACCCTGAGTCCAGTGTAAATATGGTTGTGTATGTGCTAGTGTAATGACTAATGATTATATTATATTATATTATATGTACATATGATATTGGATTTGTTCTGCGCAACTTCTGGAGCAGGTTATTGGTACATTGCAGCTTCCTTGCCAGGCAAGTATACCTTGCCATTGTACTGTTATTCATATTCCATATGTTGCATGCATCTTTATTTTCTGTCTTTAGTTCATATATTTTAACTGTTATATAAAATGTGCGCGACAGTGTCGTAGCGATATGATTTTATTTATGTATTTGCATTGACCTTGTTTATAAGACTACCCCATCATCATGTAGCATTATTAGGTTCATTGGCCGTGACACAGTTGTTATACGAGTTGTGAGTCTCATGTAGATCACGGACTTGCGTGCAGGGTTTGGCCTCCTGTACGTGTGGGCCGTGCGTTAGGAATAACTGTTGTTAGAAATGTTGCATGCTAGTAGACTTGGCAGTTATTAGAGGTATTATCGTGTCATGGATGTGACATGCTTAGAGCATGGGGTGGGGAGAACAACAAGTAAGGCGTGTGGGCTCCGTTGCACTTTTTTTGTGTAATCCGTACGCTCCGCCGGAGATGCGCGGTCATGATGACCACTATATATTATATATTATCAGGCGGGCCTCCGCCGTTCAAAAGACGACGTGCCTTTGTAGGCCCCTGGATCTCCAAGAGAACCATGCCAATCCCATTTTAGCCAGATAGCCCACGCGTTGGAAAAGTTGTTCTTAACTGCATTCACTTAGATGGTTAGGCGACCCCATTGGATATTTATTTCAGTACTTTATTGGCATGCTTTTATGTATCTTGTTATGTCCCTCTGAGGACCTGGCCCCTTCCAGGTGTATCTGTTATTGAGTATTCGCAGGAACGCAGATTCGGATGGTTACATGTGTTTCGAGGATGTCTTCTCTTCGAGCCCCGTGGTCGTTAGTTGATATTCTTATATTGTGTTTGTTGTGTTGTACTTATATTGTATTTGCTCTTATATTCGAGTTGGTAGTGGATTTGTTTCCACCCAACTATCATCCTTAGATACTTCTTATTGAGATCTAGTTTCATAAATACTGGTTATTTATTTATATTTGATTTTCTGTGGATGAGATTTAGATTATACCCTGTGACTTGTGATAGATTTATACCACTTGTGGATTTGATATTCATATTACAGCGTACGTATGGGTTTGGTTTCCATATATTGGAGTTGCCATATCCATGCGGCTGGCATGCTTACGTGTCCTAGTCCTACGTATTTTTGGGACTGGGACGTGACATCAATGCTTGTCACATAATTCATGCCATAATCAAGTAAACAATGTCTTGTATTACTATAAATCCCCTGATTTTTCAAGATTTTTAAAACTGGATTTTTTAGAATTTTTTGGGATTTTTCGAGAATTTTTGCTAATTAAAAATAAGGTGTTTTTGGCATTAAATAAAATTAAATGATTTTAAAATATATTAAAATATTATGAAAATAATATTTTTGGTGTAAAATGAAAAACTGGACTTAGGGTAAATTTTCTGGAATTTATTGGGCCCCGAAACTATTTTTAAATCACCTCAAAACTCTTTTTTAATATTTTTTATTTAAATTAAACAGAGCCCAGCCCAACCGAGCCCAGCCCAGCCCATTGGGCTAGCGGGTCGGGCGGGTCTGCCAGACCCGAACCCGCCGCCCGACCCGACCCGCAAGACCCATCTCCTCCCCACGTCTGTGCCGACTTCCCCGCCGCATTCTCCGGCCACGTCGCCGGAGACCCGCCCGCGCCCCGCGCCACGACCCCACGTCACCCCTCTCCTTCGCCTCTCCAGGCCAGCCCCCCCGCGGCTCTCCCCTATAAATCTCTCCCTCTTCCTCCCTCTTCCCCCCCCAAACCAGAACCCAGCCCGCCGGAACCCTAACTTCGGTCACCCCCTTTCCCCCAGCTCCGGCAGCCGCCGCCACCTCGATCCCCTAGCCCCTCGCCGCCGACCTCCTGCCCTCCTCCCTAGGAGCAAGCCGGTCCCTTCCCTCCCGGTCGAAGCCGCCCCCGCGCCCACTCCCTCTTCCTCTTTCTCCGCTCCGCCGGCCCCCGACGCCGCCCTCCGGCCGTTCGAGAGCCGCCCGCAGCACCGCCCCTCCTCCAGCGAGCCGTCCAGGCCAGTCTCCAGCACCCTAGGGCCGCCGTGGACGCGGACACGACACAGGGATTCTGTGCCCTAATCAGGACACATCCAGGATACCGACTCGACACTCGGACACGCGAGAATCGGGTTTTTCTAGCCCTGTTCAGGTACTCGTAACTTTCTGCTCGTAACCCCGTTTTCAATTCCGTCAGTTGCAACACGTAGCCTGCATGACCCCCTCAGTGCCCGTGCAACCCGCTCTGTGCATCGCGTCCTGTGGCGATCGCGAACCGCGATCCAAAAACAGGAAAAATAACGCCCTGATTTATCCCGGAAATGAGTGCGCCCCGCCAAACGGGACGACTTGGTCGCGCGCGGTCTTCACCAATACGTGCGCGCCGTTGATACGGACTTGTGGGATTTCGCAGAAGTCGATTCGGATGTGCGTGCACACCGGAATCAACGCGTATCCGCGGACACCGTCCCGTATCCGCCCTTTCTGGAATGCGTCCTAACTTTGTGTACACACGTCGGATCAAAACAAAACTTGCGCCATCGGACTCGTAGCAATACGCTGGTCCTGTGACCCAAGTTTGGTTCGATTCTGAGAACGTTGACGAAATCACGTGTCGTGGGCCCCACAGGCTCCACTTGACGGGCGATTTTGTGATCGGCTCATCGGAATCCAATTCTGGAAGTTCCGTTGGGTTCGTATCATCGTTCCTGACTTGTTGACACTAAGTTGGATGAATTTGGAGACCTTTGATCCTGACACGTTTTTCGGTGCAAAGCGGGCCATATGTGGACCCCGTCTTGACCCAAAATTGTCATTTTTGCCCTTGTCTCCAAACTGGACTCAAGGACAGGCGTTTCTAGCTGATTGATATTTTCTGGATCTGATGGTGATGTTTATTTCAGCAACCGGAGTACTGCCTGCAATTCCCACTGCTGCCAGAGCTATAGTTGGAGCTGGAACAACAGGCAAGTGTACCTCGCCAAAACTTGCAGTCTTTGTTACTTATTTCCTTGGCTAATATATATATATATATATATATATATATATATATATATATATATATATATATATATATATCTTGTACATGCTTAACCTAGGACCGTGTGACTTACTTAGCGTCCGATTAATAGTCGGGTGCCAACCCCATACGCGGAGTTGTGTAACGTCACATAGACATGGATACCGAGACCCGATATTTCTCGTACTTGTCTTATCAAGTACATCATAACCCAGGACACCTGACACTATTCATGAGACGGAATCTTCCTGAGATATTCATGGTGATTCTGTATAGGATACAGTTTTATGACTTACATAGTTTACATGCTTAGATTTTATCCAGACTTGTTGCATTAGATATGGTTTTGCGTGTCATGGACATGAGACGTGAGATTACATTGGGTGGGGAGAGATTTATCATACAAAAGGCTGATTATATATATATAATAATTTAATGGAAGTGCCTTAGTCTCTGGCGACAGAACTATGGTACCGTACTGGCCCTTCGAGAAAATACTGCTATGGTTTCTTCGACACTGATCCTGTAGTAGTCTCAGCCCGAGTATGACTAAAACTCTCAACTTGCATATCACTTAGCTAGTTATATAGTTTAACCTATGGTTTCATTTATTGCTGCACTGCATTTATTTTGGCTTGTATTATTTGTACCTTGTTATGTCCCCTGAGGACCTGGAATGGACTATGTCCCCAGGATTAGCTGACGAGATCTATCCCGAGGTTTACGGGACCGGAGCATTAGCATTAGCAGAAGCAGGAACAGGTGCATACATTGGGACAGAACCAGGATCTGAGGACGAGATCGTACCAGAGGACTTCTCCTGAGTATTGGCTTTACATAGTCATATATTTCTATTTTTAGTTACTTTAATTCATGTCTATTTGCTTTGATGTAACAGACTTATTCTCGGATTGTTTCCCGAGACACTCTTGTTGAGATATGCTAGTTTATATTCATTTGCATTATTCTGGCTTTGATCTGTGTTTATCTGTTGTGGATGAGATTAGAATAGACTGTGACTTGTATCATTGGTTCCATTTATTGTTAGACTACAGCTTAAGCATGCCCTGATGGATCCATTAAATTGGGTTGTCCATCGGTGCGTGCTGCTGGCCATTGCCGTGCATCCAGTCTCTCGGTATTTTGGGACTGGGGCGTGACAATTACATTCATCTAAGTTCCTCGGAAGACTATCCAATAGTCGTTTCATGAAAGTATTCACCTGAAAGTATCCGGGACCATTAGGTCACCAATGCAGTTCCCGAAGCAGGGGATTTTTACCCAGTTAATCATCTAAGAATTTCAGCTCGTGGAGCAAAACCCGTCCCATACTGAACTGACTGGCTTGGAAATCGATATACAATTGTGAACAATCATGCCTCAAACTTGTATGTGATGTATATCATGTCTTGAACTTGATCCTATACCTGACAAGAGGCCCAAAGATTAGAGACTTCCTGTCGCGAACAACTTGTTAACAAGTGGGTCTTCGGATCCTAGTTCCACGGACGGTCTCCGGGGCACCAGGGTCGATCCGATCCGGAATGGAACTCCCTGTTTAGTCTTCATGTACATTGGACGAGATGGTTTGCAGCGCCTCCTGTACTCTCGTTGTATTCCATCCTTGTCATGACTAAAATTGGTCCTTTATTGCTATGCCAGCGACCCTGTTCATATAGATAAGTCATCCTCGCTTAGCGGCTATCTGCGTGCGAGTCATTGCACCGCATCGAGAATAACTGAACACCTGAACAACCTTGAGTATAACACACTTGTACATATGAAATACTTGAACATCCTCTGCAACACTTCTGGATAACCTGTATGCTCATGCACCCGATATAAAATCTCGCACTGAAATGCTTGTGTTAGCATATGTTATTGCCTTGAATTCATTATATACGTCCATACTGGAATTAACTTGGTTTGCCTTGGACAGGGAAGGACAAATGGTAAGTTGGTAAGTATCGTCGTGTTTTCTCTTATATCGCACGACGCACTGCCACACGAGTTAGGCTATTCATCTTTACCATGAAACTGATCCTAGGCAAGACTAGAAAGATAACTCAATAGATGGTGCACGGAACCTATTAAACGTGTTTGGATTTGTCGAGCGGGCGAGTAGCCTCCCCACCAATGCATTCATGTACTGATAACCTACCAGATGGCTTGCAGGGTGCAGGAGAACCTCGTTCGGTGCGGATGCTTCCTTCGTGCGTGCTAAGACGTGGAGTTCACTCTAAAGCCTTGGAGCGCTACGTCCGAAACTGAAGCACATATACAAGACATAATGTTGGAACATCGCCTATACATCGTTCCACAAATTTAGCCACTTGGCACGCTTTTATTGTTTCAGAGAGAGAGAGGCTTGAACGACTTATAATTTCGGCTAAGCGCCGCCAGTAACATTTGTTCAATATCAATAAAGAGTTGTTTTACTTCTATACTTGTGTTATTCAATGCTTCCGCTATTGACGACTCAGTGAACTTGTTACCAGTCGCCTATGCGTTTATAATTCCGCTGCACTCGGACAATCTGTGCGACTATGTGGCTTAGACCTCTTACCGCCAGCATGAACCACGACCTTGCACGGGTGTAGCTTATGCTCGTGGGGCATCACGCCCAGATGGGTCAAGCGATCGTCCCGCGGGAGCGCTGGCGCGGTAATTCTTGCCTAGTGGGGACGGCCGATTAACTTGCTGGAGAGTGGGGCGTGACACGAACTCCTACCCGAGCTGGACTGGCCTGTCCCTGACCTGATCAAATTTGATCAAAATTGGGGCCCAGCCAAGGCCGATACACACCTTTGAGGCTTCAAGTTTGATACCAAGTACAGAAGGAAGAAAAAGTATGACATGAATTATATTTTCTATTTTTATAGAGAAGACAAGAAAATTAATTTATCTTCCATGAGCCAAACGAGACATGTTGGAGAATTCCTTGATTCTCTCTACTCTTGTCATTAGTCATTCTTAGAGAAGATCTTCTTGTTATTAGTCATTATTAGAGAAGATTTTCTGTCATTATTAGAGAAGATTTTATGTTTTCATTTAGTTTCTTTTTCCTTAAGGTTCTCATTAATTCAAGGATGAATATTGATTGTATTTATTCTATTTAAATAAGTCTTAGGACTGAAGAATAAAATTGAAACATTCATCACTTATTTTCTAATATGGTATCAGAGCCAGGTTCCCTAACCTAGGGTTTGTAAGGCTCTCAAATGGCCAATTCAAATAGATGGCAGCGAGTCCTCACCGGTTCAAAAAATAACGACGACTCCTCCACAACAGAAGGCAGAGCAGGCCGTGGCGATGGTGGTGGTGCTAGTCGCGGTACTGGCACTAGCACTGGCACTGGCGGAGGTGCTGGTTGCGGTGCTGGCGGCGGTACTGACCGTGGCGATGGCGGCGGCAATGGAGACGGAAGGTCTTTCGGAGACAACGACTTCAACACAGGTTTCAATGATCAGGAGGGATCCTCAAATTCTCTCAAGGTCAATGTTCCTAAGATGAATGAAAAAAATTATAATGAATGGGCCCAAATCGTTCGTTTGGTATTGGACAAACCTTGATACGATCACTGCAAACGCGCATGACATAAGCGTAAAATATGTTGGAAGCTCCATGGCAAGCCTCTGAACTAGAAGAAAAAATGTGGTAATGAGGGTCGTGCATTCTAGGCTAGTAATTCAGATCAAAGGCAGCAATCTTCTTCAACTCAACTTTTACTCACGACGGAACAACTAGACAAACTGTTCAAACTTCTCGAATCTCAAACTCTTTCTTGCTCTATAGCACAAAAAAGTAATTCTATTCTTCTGTGTTAGTCTCAACCACACTTTGATAGTAGATTCAGGTGCAACCGATCACATGACAAGTGAATCTACTCTGTTTTCTTTATATAGTCCCTGTGCAGGAAATCAAAAAATAAAAGTCGCAAATGGCTCTTTTTCAGCCATTGCAAGTAAATGTTCAGTTATGTTATCTCCGATGTTGACTCTTAAAAATGTCCTTCATGTTCCAAACCTATCTTGTAGCCTAGTGTCTGTTAGTAAATTTTTCCAAGAAAAAATTGTCAAACTAACTTTTTTTCGTTCTCACTGTATCTTTCAAGATTTAAACTCGGAGAAGATGATTGGCAATGCTAAGGAGAATGGGCGACTCTACTACTTCGATATTGGACCTAAATTACAACTACCTTCCAAACCGATAAGTTCCTGCTTTGAGTGTTGTTTTGTTTTGAATAATGATGACAACATTATATTATGGCATTTACGATTAGGTCATCCTAGTTTTCGTTATTTAAAACACTTATTTCCTAAGTTATTTCGTAATAAAGATTTGTCTTTATTTAAATGTGAAGCATGTGAATTTGTAAAATAACATCGTTCCCATTTTCCACTATAGCCTTATAAACCATCAAAATATTTTTTCTATTATTCACAGTAATGTTTGGGGCCCTAAACGTACAAGTATACTTTCTCACAAAAAAATGTTTATCCATTTATAGATGACCATTCAAGAGTATGTTGGGTGTACTTATTAAAGGAGAAATCTGATGTTTGTCAGGCTGTAAAGAATTTTTTTTAAATGGTGCAAAACCAATTTCAGACAACTATTCAAGTCTTTAGAAGTGACAATGACATGGAATACTTTAACACAATTTTGGATGATTTTTTCTTCAAAATAGAATTTTGCATCAAAGCTCATGCCCTAATACTCCCCAACAAAATGGAGTTGCAAAAAAAAAAAGACACTTATTGGAGGTGTCTAGAGCTTTACTCTTCTCAAATAAAGTACCAAATTATTTGTGGGGTGAAGCAATTTTAACTGCTGCATATTTAATTAACAGAATGCCCTCCAAAGTTCTCAATTTTCAAACTCCAATTCATATTTTCAAAGAATGTTTTCCTCTTACTCGTGTTTCAACTGATTTGACATTAAAAATTTTGGTTGCACAATATTTGTTCATGAATATAAGAATATTGGCAAACTCGAACCACGTTCTATAAAATGTGTTTTCGTAGGGTACTCTCCAACCCAGAAGGGTTATAAATGTTTTGATCCAAAAAACAAGAAAATGTTTGTCACTATGGATGCCACATTCTTTGAAAACAAACATTTTTTTTATGATACTCATCTTCAGGAGAGAAACTTAAAGGAAGACTCGTTTCGAACTGAGAATATAAATTTTATAAATAACTTGCCCTTGCCTACATCACACAATTCTAAGACTTGTACTTCTGCACCAACAGAAAATGACCATGATTAATTATCTGAACCTACTACTGCTATGAGTAAGGAACATACACTTTCTCATAGAAAAAATAATGAGAATCTTGAAGATGATAATAATGATGAACTAACTGAAATACCACAAAATAATGAGTCATCTAAAGAGAACATGTTCGAAGTAGGAAACAAGACTTGGAAAGGAAAGGTGTTTGTGAGTAAGAACCATAAAGAAGGGGATGTGTCCACATCTCAACACTACCATGAATCTGAACTGGAGAATAATCAACCTCCTAAGAAAAGAAAAGGTAAGTTATCTCTGTTTCTGAGAGTCATATCAGGTATCCTGATATAGATGATCCCATAGTTGTTAGAAAATCTGTTAGATCTTGCCCTAAATCCCTATGTTCAATTTTATATCATATTCAAACTTGTCTTCATCTTTTTCTACATTCACCTCCCAATTATCTAGTGTAGAGATTCCAAAGAATGTACAGGATTCTCTAGAAGTTCCAAAGTGGAGAAAAGCTGTATTTGAGGAGATGAAAGCTCTTGAAAAGAACAAAACTTGGAGAGTCATGATACTACCAGTTCGTAAGAAGACCGTAGGATGTAAGTGGATGTTTACTGTGAAGTACAATTCAGATGGGTCAGTTGAAAGATATAAGGCTCGCTTGGTGGCTAAGGGTTTCACTCAAATCTATGGCATAGATTACTCAGAGACATTTGCTCCTGTTGCAAAATTGAACATTGTCAGAATACTTTTATCTTTTGCGGCTAACCTGGATTGGCCTCTACATCAGTTGGATGTTAAAAATGTCTTCCTCAACGGTGATCTAGAAGAAGAAGTATATATGGATAGTCCTCCTGGCTTTGAAAACAAATTCGGATCAAAGGTATGCAAGTTGAAGAAGTCTCTTCATGGCTTAAAGCAATCTCCAAGAGCTTGGTTTGAAAATTTTACCCAGTCTATGAATAACGAAGGGTACACTCAAGGACAAGCTGATCACACTCTATGTCACTACCCCATTTCCAGAGCAGGGTATTTTTTTATTTTAATTTGGTTAATTGTGTATTTATCATAAATATTTGTATTAATATTTAATTGTTGGTTGTATTTTTTTTTATTAGTTATTTTAGTATTTTGGCTAGCTTGGACCCATGTCAGACCCTAGTGGACCCATGCCAGACCAAACCAACACCCTTGTCAGACTTATTTATTGGCTTAGAATAGTTATTTATATTTTTATTAGCTAGTTAGAGTGATTAGGGATTTATTAGAGTGCTTTTGGAACCCCAAACCCAAACCCCAATTAGGATGACTTGAATTGGAGGATATTTTAGTCATTTCACTTAACCCAAACCCAAACCTATTTCCTAATTCCCCCCCCCCTCGGCCGATCAAACCAGCAGCCCCCCTCCCTTCATTCATTTTCATTCTTCTTCTTCTTCTTCCTTCTTCTTCTCCACTCCTTTCTTCTTCTTTCTTCTTCCAAATTTCTCATCCAAGTAAGTTTTCTTCACTTTCTTCTCTTCCTTCTTCTATTTTCTTCCATCAATGCAACTCTAACCCTTTGCTTTCCCCTAACCTAGGTGTGTAGAGCTTAGATTTGGTGTTGGAGCTTGGGTTGGAAGCTTGGAAGCTTGGTGTGGTGGATTTGGGGCTTTTTGGAGACTTTGGCTTGGGATTCCAACTCCCAAGAGGTAAACCCTAATTTTTCTCCTTGTTATTACTCTAATATAGTGTAATTAGTAGTTTAGAACCTTCCTAGACCTTAGGACTACCCGTGGGAGGAAGTTGGAGCTTGTTTGATGTATTTTGAGACTTTGACATTAGGTTTTGTGTTAATTTTGGGTGAAATCCGA